>CP139505.1:220337392-220363115 GCA_021014915.2 Artemisia tridentata subsp. tridentata | reverse complement strand
TAATTAGGAAAGGTAGTTTGGGTATTCCTCACATGACATAGAAAAGAGAGAAAGAATATGCCATGGTATATTCCTTTTCTTGGAAAGGAAGTGTGTATGTTGGATGAGATAGAGAGTGGGAAGATTTGAATTTGAAATTCAAATGTGTGAGAGGGAAGTGAGAGAGCGAGGTTGGGTTAGGAACAAACCATGGTTGAGTTGGATGAGAAGGCATGGTTGAGTTAAGAAGGAAGATTCCCAGGATATGCTAAACTTGGAGAGGAGGGTGAGATGGAGGGTTGAGATGTGTTTGGGTGAGTTGGAATGATGTGATGGAAGGAAGCCTTGGTTTGTATTTCAAATTTGAATTTGAATGTTGGAGTGTGAGAGAGAAGAGGATAATTTCCCATGTGATGAATTGAAGGTGTGAGAGCCTAAGAGAGAATTCAAATTTGAAATATAAGGAGAGGTAGAGAGTTAGGGAGGTTGTATGTGAGGGGGTGAGTTGCATGTGTGTAAGAGTGAGTTGGATAAGGATGAGATGTTTAAGTGATGTTACACCCCGTGCCCGCTTATACCAAAAATTCAAAACTTTTTGACTTTTTACGCGGAAACGCTTGAACCTTGACTCATACATGAACAAAAGACTTTAAACATCGACAATACCAAAAGTAGTCTACTCAGACTAAAAGTAGTCTACACACACCAAAGTAGTCTACACACACCAAAAGTAGTCTACACAAACCAAAGTAGTCTACATAGACCAAAGTAGTCTACATATACCAAAAGTAGTCTACATAGACCGAAGTAGTCTACATAAACTGAAAGTAGTCTACATAGACCGAAGTAGTCTACATAAACTGAAAGTAGTCTACACAACTTGAAAGTAGTCTACATAAGACCAAAAGAGACCCGTGACGACTCATATCCACGCCAACTCACTCAAAGCCATTAACATAACATACAAAGTCGTTTATATACTCAATCAACCCGATTTACTACCCACAATTGGTAAAAACACTCTTAACCCAAACACCCCTTTAACTGCATAACACTTTTAACATCCTTTTTGACCCATTTTCCGGAAAGACAACTGCTATGACCCAACAATTAAATGAAACTTTCCAGATTTCATTAACACATCATAAACATCATTTTCATACAAAAACATTAACTGTTTGACATCCCGGAATGGTACTTTACAAATTGGACGGGTCATGCACATAACCCCTTTTTGACCCATTTCATGACAAAAGCCACATACGACTTCCACAACACTTCAAACTCAACCAAAATCATTACTTTAATACATATAATATGTTCCAATATACACTTGACCCGTTCACCACCCAAAATGGGTACTTTTACACTTGTGCCAAACACTCCCTTAACTTAGACTATAAACACATAAAACATACTTTGACTTATCAAAAGACCACCAAATTGACATACAACTCTTGACATACACTTTGCCATACGGCTAAACTCTAACAACCCATAAAAGACTAACGGGGGTACAAACTTACACATGAGCTCGGTATCTACCTAAGCTTTACATTCTTACCAATCTACCCATCTTGCATAACCATGCCTTAACCCATATATTCCTACCTCCAAGCCATCCATACAAAAACGCCAACCTGCAAAACGGTTAGACAACTAAACCGTAAGCGATAACGCTTAGTAAGTAAAACGATAATCACATAACATCATACTTCAAATCAAACATATAAGCATCACATATTTCCAAACACTTACTTAGCTACTCCACTCTCTAATTCTTTCATAATCACCTAGCATCAAATTACCATCACAACCAAATTCACCACTTAGATCCTATTCATCCTAGCATATAAGCATATATCCAACCTCTTATCACTAATCACAAACATACATAACACATACATGTTAGACATCCATATAATACATGCCATCATCATTTTACTTACCTCAATCCAAGCTATAACATAACAAGAATATCATCATCAACATCATGATCCATCATCATCATCACCATCCTTGACAAATTATCAAAACCTAATAACATAGCAATAAAACACATAACAAGGGTTATCAAAACCCATCAAAACATAATCATCTTCTAACCCATATCATCATATGATCATATCTTGATCATATGATGAAAACCCACTTAATCCTTAAACTTTAACCTTAATAATTATCAAGATAGAAACACTTACTTAGAGTGGGTTCTTACTAGGACATCACCTCAAACACAAGGACTTCATCTTCTTCCTCTTCTCAAGTCTCCACTAACTTTTTCCCTCTCCTTTTTCTCTCTAATGAACCGGCCTTCACATATCAATAATGGAGGAATTATCTAGAATTTCCTAGATAAGATAAGTTGGGTGGTAACTTTGGTCTTTTGGCAAGAATGGCCCCTTAAGTCTATTTCCTACTATTTTAACCACAACTAACTTATAACACATAACTAACAATTGGCAACTTAGGTCCTTCTAGCTTATACATCACATTTCATATTACTACATGAATCATACTTTGACTACTAGTTTGACCATCGGGTTTGACTAAAAACGCAACAATTGTTGACTGGCCAATCACATAAAGCCATAATCTATTTTCTTCTAGGGTGGGGTCCCAACACCTAGGAAACGGGTCTAACAATTCTACCCCCTTATTTAGATTTCGTCCCCGAAATCTTTCGTTCTTTACTAACCAACATCTAGTCACATAACCCCTCTCATTCCTAACACCTTTAACCCCTAGTTTACTTAGTTCAACGATCTAAGTGATCTTGCAATTCTATGCACACTATAGCACATCACATGCCCTAATCCACATTACTCCCGCTTACTTCTATATCACACAACTCCTGCTTAGATTTTACATAATACAAAACATACTTATTACAACTATCCATCATTCTAATCCACTCTATTATCGTTACTTCACAATCCCACTTGCTTTACCCCCTACTCTCATTCTTTTACTACTTGATACTTAAGAAACTCGTACTATTTGACTTATCATAGTTACATTCGACTAACACGTTCACATTCCATTACTCTCATTCATCATGTTTATACCACGCTGCAAGGCACATTATATCATCATTACAATTTCTCCACTCCCTCAATGTCCTTCTAAGTCTCAACTAAAGCCATGGTCTAACTCTAATCCTCCTATCTTAGTCCTTAAAATTTCTACGAATTCTAAACTCTCGCTTTCTACTTCTCTAACCCTACTCGTGCCGTGTCGGCAACACATAGCCCACTCGTTTATAATTCCTCATTTACATGGAGAGGCGTCCCAATCGATGTAAATCAAGAAATATAAACTAGTGGTTATGTACTCCCGACATAACACCACTACTCCTAATTCCCAACCTAACTTTTATTATTTCATTTTCATTTTATATTTCATTTGATATTTAAATTCTTCTATTTTCTAGCTTGGATCCGCTTTACTTTAACATTTTTCCCGAAAGGACTTTCACACATGCCAAGGATGTAGGCAATCTTTGCCTGTGAAGGCAATGCATTTTTATCCCGAAGGATCTTTAACATTCATCCCGAAGGATTCCTTAACATTCCTTTACTTGGGCATCCCGATGGATACCACATTTAACATTCATCTCGAAGGATCATTACATTCATCACTTTACCACTTTCACATTTTAACATCGGATCCAAGCCATAAGCACCACAAACACACATTATTACATTCGTTTATTATAGTAATTACCGCTAATCACCTTAGTAGTAATATGATAATTTTAGAACAACGCCCTTATCTCATACACACTCCTTACATTTTTAATCCGCCTTAGTTATTTTCACATCTTTACTTTACCTCTTGCATTCTTAGCCTTCGTTAATCATTTTCACATTCTTACTTCACATTTTAGTCCACTCGACTGATTTACATCTAGACTTCTCACATTTTACCAATTGTAACTCATGCATCCATTATAGTGATTACAGCGCCGTAATATGATAATCTCAAGACAACTTCTTTATCTCACACATACCCCTCTCATTTTTTTCTTACGTTTTTAATCCACCACATTTTTATTTCCATATCTTATCTCTCTTCTTTTAGTCTCACTCGCTTCCTTTACATATAGATCTTACATAGATCGTCCATTACAACACACTCATTATTTATTAATGATTACAGCTAATCGCCTTAGCCGTAATATAATTATTTCATAACAACACCTTAGCTTCACACATATTCATCTCATTTTAGCTATTATCACTTAAGAAATTTCGCTCTATTTCATCATTTTCTCAACCCCTATGCCTTTCCTCATCTTGTAACTAAGTTCATCACAAACTTATTATGCCTATATTTTTATTTCATTTCTTCACCACACACATTCAACGTCACCACATGTTCATACTTATACTCCTAATACTTTAACTCTCCACTAACCCGCCTCTAATACCTCTTTAATGATCACCATGCTAAATATAAATGCTCACAAGGCCATGCCTTGATCATCCCTATCATACAAGTTACGCACTTTCATTTTTAGTCACATTTCTTATAACCCACTACACAATCTTATTACACCTATTCACCCCCACTAACTACCATAGCACATAATCACATAATCATATAATAATTACCGAGACAGCCCGAGGTGCACGGTAATCCTATCACTCACACACCAAGTCTCCCATCCATACACTCATATAGCAATCACATAATACGTTTCAAAACTCAACATTCACATCCTATAACTCACAAACTATTAGCCCTCCTAACTCAAACTTAACTTAACGCGTCTACGAGTGGTTTAAGTCTAGGCAACCTAAAGTGGAAACCTAATTCACTTAAACCGAGCTCTGATACCAAGTTGTTACACCCCGTGCCCGCTTATACCAAAAATTCAAAACTTTTTGACTTTTTACGCGGAAACGCTTGAACCTTGACTCATACATGAACAAAAGACTTTAAACATCGACAATACCAAAAGTAGTCTACTCAGACTAAAAGTAGTCTACACACACCAAAGTAGTCTACACACACCAAAAGTAGTCTACACAAACCAAAGTAGTCTACATAGACCAAAGTAGTCTACATATACCAAAAGTAGTCTACATAAACCGAAGTAGTCTACATAAACTGAAAGTAGTCTACATAGACCGAAGTAGTCTACATAAACTGAAAGTAGTCTACACAACTTGAAAGTAGTCTACATAAGACCAAAAGAGACCCGTGACGACTCATATCCACGCCAACTCACTCAAAGCCATTAACATAACATACAAAGTCGTTTATATACTCAATCAACCCGATTTACTACCCACAATGGGTAAAAACACTCTTAACCCAAACACCCCTTTAACTGCATAACACTTTTAACATCCTTTTTGACCCATTTTCCGGAAAGACAACTTCTATGACCCAACAATTAAATGAAACTTTCCAGATTTCATTAACACATCATAAACATCATTTTCATACAAAAACAGTAACTGTTTGACATCCCGGAATGGTACTTTACAAATTGGACGGGTCATGCACATAACCCCTTTTTGACCCATTTCATGACAAAAGCCACATACGACTTCCACAACACTTCAAACTCAACCAAAATCATTACTTTAATACATATAATATGTTCCAATATACACTTGACCCGTTCACCACCCAAAATGGGTACTTTTACACTTGTGCCAAACACTCCCTTAACTTAGACTATAAACACATAAAACATACTTTGACTTATCAAAAGACCACCAAATTGACATACAACTCTTGACATACACTTTGCCATACGGCTACACTCTAACAACCCATAAAAGACTAACGGGGGTACAAACTTACACATGAGCTCGGTATCTACCTAAGCTTTACATTCTTACCAATCTACCCATCTTGCATAACCATGCCTTAACCCATATATTCCTACCTCCAAGCCATCCATACAAAAACGCCAACCTACAAAACGGTTAGACAACTAAACCGTAAGCGATAACGCTTAGTAAGTAAAACGATAATCACATAATATCATACTTCAAATCAAACACATAAGCATCACATATCTCCAAACACTTACTTAGCTACTCCACTCTCTAATTCTTGCATAATCACCTAACATCAACTTACCATCACCACCAAATTTACCACTTAGATCTTATTCATCCTAGCACATAAGCACATATCCAACCTCTTATCACTAATCACAAACATACATAACACATACATGTTAGACATCCATATAATACATGCCATCATCATTTTACTTACCTCAATCCAAGCTATAACATAACAAGAATATCATCATCAACATCATGATCCATCATCATCATCACCATCCTTGACAAATTATCAAAACCTAATAACATAGCAATAAAACACATAACAAGGGTTATCAAAACCCATCAAAACATAATCATTTTCTAACCCATATCATCATATGATCATATCTTGATCATATGATGAAAACCCACTTAATCCTTAAACTTTAACCTTAATAATTATCAAGATAGAAACACTTACTTAGAGTGGGTTCTTACTAGGACATCACCTCAAACACAAGGACTTCATCTTCTTCCTCTTCTCAAGTCTCCACTAACTTTTTCCCTCTCCTTTTTCTCTCTAATGAACCGGCCTTCACATATCAATAATGGAGGAATTATCTAGAATTTCCTAGATAAGATAAGTTGGGTGGTAACTTTGGTCTTTTGGCAAGAATGGCCCCTTAAGTCTATTTCCTACTATTTTAACCACAACTAACTTATAACACATAACTAACAATTGGCAACTTAGGTCCTTCTAGCTTATACATCACATTTCATATTACTACATGAATCATACTTTGACTACTAGTTTGACCATCGGGTTTGACTAAAAACGCAACAATTGTTGACTGGCCAATCACATAAAGCCATAATCTATTTTCTTCTAGGGTGGGGTCCCAACACCTAGGAAACGGGTCTAACAATTGAAGTGATGGGGAGCCATTGGCTTGAATTCAAATTTGAAATTTGAATGTTGGAGTAGTATGAGGTGGTTTGTGGTGAAGGTTTATTTGTGTTTGAAATGGAGGGTCGGATGAAGAAGATGATAAGGTGGTGAAATCCTAGTGGTTGGATTGGAATGTAGAGAAGGGAATGTTTGGAAGATTTGTTGTGGGAATGTAGGGGACAAGAAGTACATGCAAGTACAATGAATATTAAGAGAATGTTGGGGATAAGATTTGGGAGGAATTTGAAATGGTAGGGGAAAATCCAACTTTCAAAGTTTGTCCCGATCCTTAACAAAAGGCTGGCGTGCTGCTGGCAGCGCGCCAGACCCAGTTATTGGGTCGGGAGAACGTTGGATATCGTTTGTAATTTTATGTGTTGCGAAGGTTTATTTATCATCATTAAAACAAAAGGAGACCTAATTAATGTTGTCCTGACACATCATATTATATAGAAAAATTGTTGTATCATGCTTGAATGCAAGATAATTTGACAATATTGATATCTAATTGAAAGTCATTAGATAACTAGTGTAACGAATATTATAATGGAATATGTTTGAACTTAGAATTACATTCCTCAGCCTGGAGTTGCTCTCAGATTCTATGGATGAACAATATGGCAATTGTTGCGTAATTGTTATAGCCGACAATTAAACTTTAAAGTTTGGAAGGCACCAAACATTACACAGCAGATATTAAAGTCTACGGATTTTTAAAGAGCATATTGTTGTTTGTATACAATGATGTTGGTTTAATTGAGATGACACTCAATACTAGTAATGGTAGGATTTCATCCTTGTTAATGGCCATGTGAACTAGTTATGCTCAAAGAGCATAAGTTGCGTTAGACATTAAAAGAATGATAATACTTTAAACTTTGGAAGATTAAAAGATAATTATCATAAATTGGTGGTTGAGGATGTCACGCATTTTATGAAATATTATGTGGCAATATCAAGTTATTTGAATCCACACATACAAGAACTTCACTAATTGAATTTTTGAAATAAGTATTCTGAAAATTCCGATAGATTAAACTTAGTTGAATTTTATGCCTTGTCAACAAGTATGATTGTCATAACTTCAGTTATATTTGTCATCAAGTATAATTGTCATGACTTGAGGTATATTTGTCAACAAGTAAAATTGTCATGACTTGAGGCAAACTTCATTAATTAGAATTATCATGGATCGATCTATTTAGCATTTGGATAAGAGATATTAAACAATTATTATTTATAATGAATTAAATACTTGGTATTTTTTTTTTCATTAATAATAGATTGTATCCTATATTTGCATGTTTAAATCCGTGAATAACTCATGTTATTCTAAATAGTCCGTTGTCAATCAATGATATGGGAATATCATTGAATTAAGACAAATCTGAGTTTTGGTAGAATATACTTATGTATATTGATGCGTGGATATGCCAAATTCACATGATATTCAATGAATTGAATATAGGACAGATCCCAACTGCATGATTGTACTTTATGGATCTATGTCATTAAGTAAATCATGATTATTTATCCTCAGACTTGAGATACCAGAAAATTGTCATGGATGTAGCACATTTTATGTGAAATAGTCTAACGCTATCCGTAAGTGGTAGTTATAAGGGCTGTTTTCAGGAGTGTTTTAAAATTCATGGGTTTGCTTGTAGTTAAGAGAGAATTTGTTCCTTCGAATTTGTTTCGAAGTATAATACTACTGGGGCCCTCGTAGGGTTGACAAGATGTTTGTATGGCCATACCCAAGATCTATCTGGAATACGTTCAAATGATTTGGTAATCTTGCTCAATTAGATATAACGAGAAACAGAATAATTAACTTATGGAATGACTTTGATCCATATCCATAGTTAACATGGTATTAGTAACAAAATGATAAGTATAATGATTAATCATTAAAAGGTTTTCCAGAAAGCCACACTCAGGGTCGTTCTGAGGGCATTGGGGTGTTATGCTAGACACTAACCAATGTCATTACTATATTAAGGTATATCCAAATGGGAGCTAAAAGGTTTATGGATATAATTAATATGTGTATGACCGGATTCGAACACGAGCCTATGGGATTGCACACTTTACGTATGAGAGTCGATATTCAAATAATTAATATAAGATGTTATATTTAATTATTAATCACAAATAAATACTTAACGGACGTTAGTACTTAATGGGTATTGACTAACGGTCGTTAAATATCAAAGAGATGGGCTAGAAGTAAAATAGAAGGCAAGAAGAATCCGGAACCTTTCCTTATCCTCTTGGCCAATCGTTTATGGGTTAAGGGATCCCAATCACACCCTAACTTGTACTCCAAGATACACAAACTATAAATACAAACTCATGTGTTCATTATTTGTTAATCTTGAGCTCCATAACAAGCTTTACTTCTCTCTTCTTCCCTCTCTTGTGCCTAACCGGTCGACAACCCCATTCCATAAGGGTTTTCGATTTTTGTTAGCTCAAACAAAGTGTTTGGTTTGTTATTGTGATCAAGAACCTAGCTTTTTGAATCAAATCGTTAGTAATACGTGTGTACAAGATCGTATAGAAATCCTACTTTGGATTTTTGGTGATTTGCCCTATTCGACTATTTATTAGTCGATTCATACATAAACCCTAATTAGGGTTTATTACTTGATTTGATCGTTGCTTGCTTGGATTGCTAAAAGGTATGAGGTTTTTTATGTTTCGGTTAACTAATTATAAGTATTATGATTCTTAGCTTTCGTTGCGTGTTCTTGATGTTTTATGTTTAATTTATGCTTGCCATGATATTAATATTCCAACACTAATACTGATTGTCTCTTACCATCTTTTAATGACATGAGAAAAACAAACAAGTGCGTCTAAATGAGTTAGATTAAAAGGCTATTAAAAAACATTTATGAAAAATCAAACACCACCTTATTACATAAGAGATGTCTCGTACCGGTCACATTCATTAAAAATAATTAATTTAAAGTTCGGTGGCAATAATAGGTATTGTTGTTGTACTACTAACCGAATCTTTCCGCCAACTTGTATGCATGAAAACTAAATGTAGACGAGATGATATCAAAACTTCCTATGCAGGAGAGTTGTGTTTGATACCATTAATAGTTTCCTCATAAATCAAAAGTTATATGGAATATGATTATATGGTTAATTGTTATTTATCGACATGAGATTGAAATGTGATTTATAGATGGAGACAATGAGAAGTATTTTCAATATGTGTTCCACATCATTACCAAACACGCGTTCTAGATTCAATGCGAATTTGTCATAGATAGCAGTTAAAAGCAAGGTTGTCAGGATCGGGATCCTACCTAGAATCGTTTTCGGCTTTGCAAGATCGGGATCGTAGGATCGTAGGATCGGATCCTACCTAGGATCGTTTTCGGCTTTTCCTTTACATATGTATACAAACCATTTTTAAAAACCTTCCTCTAAAAAAAAGTCAAAAAAAGTATAAAAAAAAACAGGATCGGATCGTTCACGATCCTACGATCCTACGAGCGATCCCACGATCCTGTAACGATCCTACCTGAATTACGATCCCGTAACGATCCTGCTCGTTTTGTGTGTGTAGGATCGTAGGATCGTACGATCCTACGAGCAGGATCGCGATCCTGACAACCTTGTCATAGATAGCAGTTAAAAGTATATTGCCATGTCCTAAAGCTCGGTGTGTCAAAGATGCTACTATAATGAATAGAGTAAATTGCAGAAATGGTCCTTGTGATTTGCTCAGATTGCATGTTTAGTCTATGGTATTTCAAAATTGCAGGCGGTTTCTTTGTAGGGAGTTTTTGGTTCCGTTTTTGTCCTTGGCGAAGGACTAAACGTGCAATTCTGAGCAAACCACAGGGACCATTTCTGCAATGGTCAGGGACCAAAACGAAACCAAAAACTCAGGTGATTTCAAGTAAAGTTTCACAATGGGTAAAATAGCAAACGCAGGTGATTTAAAGTTAAGGTTAAATAAATAAATTAAATTGCATTGCAGCCTACAACTTAATTGTCATTTTGATGGGTGGAAAACACAATTAATCGTTTTTTGCTTTGCAAAACACTCGATACGCATTATTTGTGCGTTTTCAAAAACAATTATCATGTAACTAATCTGAAAACACCTTCTTTTTCATAGAGCACTTGGAAAAAGTTCCAAACACCGTATAATTATTTCCCAATGAACTCAGAGCATATTAGAGCATAGGGTATGGTTAACGCACCCCTGCGTTAAACCTTAACTTTTGATGCGTTAAGGTGCGTTAACCATACCGGTTTGCTGAGTTAAGGGTGCGTTAACCCCTTAACGCTGAGTTAAGGCTAGCTTCAATAATAATAATAATAAAATTAAAAAAAAAAAAAAAAAATCCATTTCTACCCCCTCTAATGTACTACGTAGACGTTGTGTTTAAAAAAAAAATTAAAACACCCCCTTCGTTCTTAAGCGGGATAACCAAATTCAAATTCAAAATTCAAAATTCAACTACGAGCGGCATAATTTAAATTCAAATGGGAGCGGGATTTATTCAAATTCAAATGTAAGGGTTCCTATATATACAACACCACCAGAGTTGTTTATCACACACACAATTCATACACACAACTCACACACAGATTTTCAATAATGTCTCGCAAAGATTTCTCCCAACAATTCCCAACTCACCGTGACTTCTCCCAACAATTCCCAACTCACCGTGACTTCTCCCAACAATTCTCCAATGAACACGACTTTTCTCAGCAATTTCCAAATGAACCGGTGAATACTCCACCGGAAGATATCTTTCCAGTGTTCACACCGAAAAATGAACCGGTAAACAATCCACCAGTTGTGGAACACTAACCAAATCCACCGGTTGTGGAACAACAATCAAATCCGTTTGGACTGACTGAAGATGAACTCCGACTTCTGGAGCAAGATGAGGAAGTCAGAAGAGAAACAGAACAACGCGAACTAGAAGAGCAAGCTACTCGTATGGAGCAGGAGAGAAACTGGTTTGATATTATGGAAGGAAAGTATTATGATGGCGAGTTTAGGTCCTCTTCGAGTGAGGAGGGTTATGTTTCAGATGATTCATTTTCTTAATTTGTAGTTTTAGTTTCTATTAATCGTACTATGTATTGTGTTCTAACTTTAATGTTCAATGTAATTTGTGTTTTGACTTTAATGATTAATGTAATTCGTGTTTTAAATGTTATGTTAGTTATTAAATGAAGTATTAATTATAGTTTAGGTGTTGATTTTGAAAATAGTTGAGTTAAAGGTGAGTTAAGAGTGAGTTATGATAGCGGGTGTTTTTTTTTTTAGTTAAAGGTGAAAAGGTTAAAGCTGACGTGGCAGTGTGTTAAAGTTTAACACATGGTTACCACACCGAGTGCTCTTAGCTAAAAGATTTGAGAAAGACGTAAAATATATATATTATAAGAAAATATTAAGAGACCTAATTCACATAATTAATGTTGTGCTTAACCAATTTAATGTTTTACAAGTGGATTATATAAATTCTAACTCATAACATTACCCTTCATCTTGCCGCATGTCTATCATTTTTTTTTAAGCACAAATTTAAACACATGAATTAGTCACCCCAATCTATACTCTATATTATATTAGATGCCGTTGTCAATAAATATGTACACATGATACATCTATTAATGAGTAAACATACAAACCAAAGAATTGGCATGAAGGAAACAGGGGGCCAAAAAGTTGGTTGTTTCGGACTTTAAGTTTACTAAATCTTATGACAATTGAAAACAACCAAATTAATAGTTTAATACTACACCAAACAATTATGGCCGAAAGGTTTACGATCGTTTCCACCCCTAAAATAGACCAATTCTACTCCTTACAAGCATCTTGTAACACTAATGTAGTGTTTGGTATGCATGAATCGAAGTTGCAATAGAATGGTTTATTTAACGCGGTTATTGGGGTTTGTTTGATAGGATGAAATGAAATATTAAATGAATGAAATAAACAATGTAATAGAATGAATGACGCAATGTAATGATTCATTACCGTTATTAATCATGTTTGGTTGTTAAGATAGGACGTAATGGAATCGATAAGAAAAAAACTAAAATGACCATTAATGATAGGAAGTTTATTTAATGCGGTTAGTTAATGATGAACTTTTATTTAATTTTCATTCCATTACAAGATGTAATGAGTCATTTCTTGCAATGAATCTTTACATTGTAAATGTGTAAGCAAACAATATTTTTTCATTCCACCGTAATAACCTTTTTCATTCCCACTTTGATTACAACATACCAAACGTTATGTCACTGATTCATTCAATTATGTTTGTAACAACCAATTTCATTACATAGCAACACCTACGTAGTGTTTGGTATGTTGTAATCAAAGCCGGAATGAAAAAGATTATTACGATGTAAAAAAATGATTGTTGTTAATTTATAGAATGAATGACATTCTTGGTATCATTTTATATATCATTACACGTAAGGATCATCATTCACAAACCATTTTTATTTTTTCATTACATCTTGTAATGAATCAAATCATAACTACATAAAACCACATTAATAACACTATTCATTATATCTATATCACATTGTATCTATCAATAGTCATTTTTTATTTACGATCTATTATATTATTGACATCTTCATAAATACAATGATAATCACATGTAAACATCATGTCATTACATACACATTTATACATTTTATTTAATTTGTTTCATCATATTAATCTTTTTGATAAAAGTAATAATTTATGCTTAAATCTTCAATCATTGTATCAATATAACATTATTATAACACAATGTATAATAAAATATGATATCATAATTTATTAATATTAATTATTGTTTATATATGTAAATATTTGTATCAATCTTCAAGTCATTATAAATTATAATTATAAGATGGTTAAGGGCTACGAGCTTCTCTCCGTCCTACTCCACTACCCTGAGTACTCAACTCGAGAGTTACTTCACTAGATCAACAAGCTCCCTTTCTTAGGCGGAGAAAACCTTTACACGTCGCTTACTTCCTTTTCTGGTACTAAGCTAAACACCGAGTTCTACTTCAGGGTAGATGTCACAACTCGTAATTCCAGGCCATTTTTCCGAACCTCGACAATTCACTATTCATCGGTTACTATTCATTGTTTACTATTCACCGACCACTATTCATCATTTTACTATTCATCGTTTTCGGAGTCCGTTTGTGATTCCGAGAAGTGCCACTATTCACATGACACTATTCATCCCGAGAGAAAAACACTATTCATGTTCATCATGCATCATTTCAAATTACGTATGCTTAATTTGTAATTAACGATTACCACTCAGTTTTACTACTAACAATATACCCGATACTCTCGTCTATGATCCTAATATATTTTCATACTCATTATAATTATATAAAAATTATATTATTAATTTACCCGGTGTTTTGAGACCTGTTGCTATATTTCCCGGTATACGCTGAAAATTTCGTCGGATCACGATATCTCAACACGACAATTATTTTAACACCCGATTCTCATCAGGAATGTAATTTCATAATTTTTACAACGTCGTCACATTTTATTTGGTACCGTTAAACTTTATTTCTAGCAAACTCGGTACCCGGTATCACTTAAAACACTAAATATCTACACAATCTCTTACAAAATCCTTACAAGATCTACCCACCCCCCTTTTTCTTCCCCAAAATCCGGCCCATGGTTTTCCCCTAGTCCATGTGATATTTAATTTGCAAAGACCATAAAGACTTTACAATATTTACACATAAAACTTACCATATTTCAAGTAACTAAAAGAAAAGCCCATCTCTTTCTTTTCTCTCCATATGGATCGGCCAAGAACAAGAAACCAAGCAAGATCCATCAATTTTTGAAGATCAAGTCATAATCATGCTATACTTTCATTCCTTGTTAGGGTTTTGTGATAAAACCCTAGGTTCTTTACATAATCATCTTCAAAACTCATCCAATCATCAAGTAAGCTTCAAGATCACTTGTTGATCTTTCCATACTTTCATTTTTCTAGTTTCATGTTGTTTATTCAAGATCTATATGCATATGTTAGTTTATACCACTCTATTTACACTTTTTATAACTTACGAACCCTAGATACTTAATATAAGTAGATCCATAAGTTTTATTAACATCCTCATGAGATCCACCAAGGTTGGTGATGTTTAGGAACCCATGACACCCTAAGAAGGTGTATGGTAGGATTTGAGTTGATTTGAAGTTGTTTGGTTGGTTTTTAGACAAGTCAGTAACTAGGAAAACCAAGTTTTGACACTTATAGAAAGTTGCTGTCCATTTTTGCAAAACGTGGAAAGATCAGGGATTCCTGGGTAATTTTGGACCAAATATTTAGAAAATACTTTCCGATACGAAACTATGGCCGAAAACGGGGATAAAAACGGGTTTATAACGAAGGAGATACGCTAAAAACGAGTTAACGACGAAAACTATTTTTCTGAAAATCCTTTGCTGATGAACAGTTGTCACGGGCTGTTTTGGGCATAAAACTTGATCTAGCCGTCCCGACTTATCAAAAATATGTTAGTACGTTGTCCCACGATTCCGGGGATGTAAAGAACGTAGAAAACGAGCTTATAACGACCAAGATATGTACTTTTGAAACTAGGCGAACTATATATATATTTGACAACTTCTAATAGCAAATATACTCTAAGTATAACAACTAATTATGAATCTAATTGGACATATTCTCTTAAGTTATGGAAACACTATAATTCAACGCTAACACTTATTTTCAAACTACGAGTGGTATAGGCTTCATGTGCATGTACATTCATCGCATCCCCTCATAATCTAAGTAGATCGTATCATTCGTTCATTATAGGTCGCGGTTAGAGACCGAGCCTCATTTCCATCATAACCACTTTTGTCTTCGTAACTATCGTATCAGGTGAGTCATAGCCCCACTTTTACTCTTTAATACTTGTTTTAAACTCTTTGGGGGAGATACATGCTTAAATTGTTTGCTATTACTCAAGACGATTTTACTCATATGCTATGCTATACTTTTATACACTTAAACATGATGTGTAGCTTTATTACGATATATGACTTAATGTGGAAAACTATTCTATACGCTATATTCTTTCACCACTGTTTAACTCCTGGATGGAGCCGACGGAGAGGTATTGATAGTACTATCGGGTTGACACCCCCACCCTTGGCCCGCGATTCATGGCCTTGGGTGAATATAATCCAGCTATGAAGCATTCTTGCTTATTCTTGTCGTGAGGTTCAGTAGGCTATTAAACTTTACATTAAGCGTGCATATATCGTATACACATTTGACTTAATCATACTATATGTTAGCAGTGGGTTGTAAACACACAGGTTGCGAGTCTTGTATGGCCGGGGCTTGGAACTGAGTGGATTTACAATGCCTTTGCTGTGGAAACATTCTTTGAAGGCTTTTTCAACTATTTTAATACAAACTCTATGAACTCACCAACCTCGTGTTGACACTTTAGCATGTATTCTCAGGTATTAAGCAAAGGCACGCTACTGGAGGTTTTGGCAGGGCACGGCATGGTCATAGAAGACTCTGATATTCATAAGGGACCGTTTTAAATGATATTTTCAAGGGCCTAATTCCGCACTACTTTTTACAATGTAAATCAACATTTTTGTTAAACTATTTTATTCTAAATGAATGAGATGAAAACCGTTCTTTGCACTTGTGTTATGATATCAATTGAGTTGCACCCCAGCTACATGTATGCTTCCGCTGGATCCGATTTTGGGGGTGTTACAGATTGGTATCAGAACCAACCCAACGTCGCTTATACAATTACCGACACTAAGCTAGATGTCGAGTTCTTTACAAAGGTACAACCACTCCCTACGTCGCTTATCTTTTTTCCGGTACTAAGCTAGATAACGAGTTCTTTACACGGGTACAACCACTCCTGACACTCTTTGTGTTTTAAGGACTAAAACACTAACCACACTCACTGATACAAATGATGTTTACAACAATGATCCATGACATAAGTGTATCATGGATATGGATGCCTAATCTACATGAACTTCCATTGACGGGAAGTCTTCAATCATTGAGGATGTCAAGTGTCCTTGAATCTTCATATGTTGGAATGCTATGGTGGATGGTGGCTTCAAGATCTTCTAACCTTCATGGTAGATCAGGAAGTATGCTATGGATGATGACTCATGATCTTGATCTTGCTTCACAAGATCATTAACAATGTATGCTTACAACATAATGAGAGTTAGTAACATTATGATCATTATGTAATGGGTGATTAATGTATGAATCTACATGGTTTGCTACTGATCTAAGTGTGTGAAATGAGTGAGGGAATGTGTGTTCTAATGCTTAAACAATGGGTAAACAATGGGCTAGTATTTATAGGCAAAATGTAAAACCAGCTCACTGTTTTGGAGGATCCTGAAAAAGGGATCCGCGGAATAACAAAGGGATCCGCGCCTTATACTAAAGGGATCCGCCCTTTATACCAAAGGGATCCGCGGATTAGCAAAGGGATCCGCGGGATCTGCCGAGCCAGACAGCTAGCAAATCTTACCATATCTTGCCATATCATTCCATATCTTTGTCAAGTCATTTCAAGATCTTCCAATGTCAACTATCTTACTTGAAGATCTAAACAAGATATCACATAATCTTTTCAAGATTTCATTTGTGATGTATGCCATGATGTCATCCTAATATTTAACTAATAAAGTTTCCATTTTAAGAAATAAACATGTAAACTTGTATATGTTATTCCTAGTGATCTTTGTAATATGTATATGTATGTAACATGTATCCTAGTGATCATGTAGAATGAGATTCTAAGTAGAATGATTAGTCTTTTTAAAATACTTAATTACCTAACCGTATTTTAAACATTCTAAATGGTTTGTTAAGGGTTTGATCATAATGCTACATAACAAACATGTACGAACCTGTGTTGTATCATACGAGGACTTGAGAGGTGTTGAATGTATGTTGAGACAAGATATGATTACAAGTAACTTGTACATTTTACGCTATGTATCAAGTTACATGTTTGTCATCACTCAAAACAAACGAGACTGCTTGCACTAGCAATCTCCCCAACGAGACTGCTTGCACTAACAATCTCCCCCTTTTTGATGATGACAAAATATGTAAACGTGATAGAAAGTAAAATGTAAAAAGTTACTTGTGTCTGTACTACCTTTAACATTACCTTCTCCGTTTACACCTTTCTCCCCCTTTTGTCGAAGCAAAAAGGGTGTGTCCTTGGAGTTAACTTCATTTCTCCCCGAAATGGCGAGCTTGCATCATCCCTAGTGAAGTTAAATAGACTACTCCAATCTCCTATGGTTGTTGCGTCTCCTAGGTTGTTAGCGGATCCATGGATCAAACTAGACTCTTAACCTACATCAAGGTTAGTGGTGTGCAACATAAAAAGAATATATATGAAAAATGCATGATGAATGAAATGCATATAGCCAACGATACACGTGAGTAAGCAATGTTGGACTATGTTGACCTATCTCCTCCTTTTTGTCGAAGCAAAAAGAAGATATGCGTAGCGGAATGCGATTTTGAGAACTTTAAAGCTCCCCCTTGATTTATACTCTCCCTAAATGGAGTGACAAGGATATGATGTATGATTATGCATGATCCTACAAAACAAATAGTTAGACTATTATATGCTCCCCCTTGATGTATACTCCTCATTGCTAGAGTACCAACGTATACGGTTCAAGGTGTGAAGAATCCTACAAAATAAAGATTAGTATAAAACAATATTTGTCCAAGGACAAGTATGTGATATACACCAATGCGTATATATGATGCATCCAAAAAAAAATGCTTGACGAAAATTCTCCCTTGCTCTAGGGCGTCAAGATGAACCTACAAAACAAAAGATTAGTGCACTAGAAGCTATGTCTTAAGTCATATACGACCAATGTGTATAGACGATGCAATATGAGTGCTAGACTGATAATCCTCCTGGTTTGAGAGCGTTAAGCAGCACCTTATAAAAGAATAAAAATAATCGATGCAAACTACATCCTATGATGAGTATGCTATATACGATCGAGCGTATATGATGATGAACCTACAATGAAATGGTTAGTGCAATATATTTTATCTCAAGGAAAAATATATGCAACATATCTAATTACAAACAACTTACCAATTGTGATTGTCTAATCAAAGAAAAGTATGATGCAACATACTAATTGTGATATCAATCTTGATTAACTAGTAAATTATGTTATAAAGAGTGTAATCTTCTAATAAGAGTTACATTTACAAGAATATATAAAACAATGCCTATGATGAGGATATGAAGTGGAGTTAAAGTTAGTGATGCTAGTGTTGGTGTTAGTTTGCTGGTGATAACTAGAGGTTGATGCAAGTAGGTTTTTCGCTAATCCATGGGGTTGATGATTAGTGAAAAAGGTGATGGAAGGTTGTGGTTATAATGAATGGAATGAATTCAGAAACTCTAATGTATAGCAAATGCTATAAGACTATTGAAGATGGTTAAGGTAATGATATTATCATCTACCAAAGATGATGAGTCGTGTCATAATAAATGCTCGAATGAAAATAAGAGGAAGTGACGACAATGATCACTTAGGAATAGAAATTCCATATGCAACAATTAGAAATACTAGATACCTATATGATGAGAGTGTTGGTTGGAACAATGTGTTGAGAGTGATGGTTTTTTTTGCACTGATAATGACTTGCTTGATACGAATCAAGAATGAAAGGATGAGATCCTATGATGGTGTTTAAGACACTGAAGATGTTCTAGACAATGAAGTTGTTCTAGAGAATTATGATGTAAAAGTAAATCCTATAATCGTTGGCTGTGAAAAGGTTGTGTAGGGAATTAAATATTCTGAAGTTTAAGTATCGGGAAATACTCAAAGTGTGTTCCTGCTGCTAGTGCATTTGTTCCTGCTGGTAGTGTTATTATTGCTGCTGGTTGTTCCTGCTGCTAGCGTTAACACATTGCTGCTGCTGATGCTGCTGCTAGTTAAACGTGTTCCTGCTGCTAGTATAATCTGTTGCTGCTGGTGAATGGATAATGTTGGGAATTCTGCTAAGGAAGAATTCTACTGATGGTTACTGCTGATGGAATCTGCTGAAGTATTGGATTCTGCTGAAGAGTGTTTCTGCGGAAGTAAAGATTCTGCATAGTTGGTTTCTGCTGATATAGATATTTAGCGTACTTTGTTATTAGTTTGGATATGCACGAGTTTTATTAGGAAATTATATAGCATATTTTCTATTAGTTTTTAGATATACGTTTCTTGTGAAACGGTTTAGGGTTTCTAGTGAAACGGATTTAGGGTTCCTTATCTATAAAAGGAACACGTTATTATGTAATATGGACGAGTTTTAGAAAAACAAGTTCTTAGTATTAATCAAAGATCCATAGAGGATCAATCGTTCTTAGTTATTTGTGTTCTTACTTGTGTTTAAATTCCGCTTTATACAAGTATTAGAGACTTTCTATTAGTGTGTTTGTGATTACATAAACATTACTATCGATCCAAGAGTGCTCAAAGATCTATCAAGGTCTAAGGTTCAACAAGTGGTATCAGAGCCTCGGGAGAGTCTCTGTGATACTAAGAACATCCTTTCCTTACACCCTCTCAACCAAAACAATGCCTGGATCAGAAGATGGATCAGAAGTCAACAACAACCATAACACCACATCTTCATCTTTTCAACAACTCACTCTAACCAACAGCAATGCAAAGTTCCCATACCTCAGGAAGGAAGAATATGAATTGTGGGCTATGAAGATGCAGAACTGGATCACTAATGTAGATTGGAATCTTTAGGAAATTGTCAAAAAGGGAAATACTTTGAAGAAGCACATCAAAGATGCTGATGGTGTAGTTACCATTGTTGATCCTCAAACTGCTGAAGAGATTCTTACTGTACAGAGAGAGAATAAAGTGAGGTCCATTCTCCTTCAGGCTATTCCAGATGATCACATTGGTGATTTTCACTATATGGAGGATGCAAAGGACATCTGGATGGCAATCAAGGCTAGGTTTGGTGGGAATGAAGAGTCAAAAAGGATGAGGAAATCAATGTTGAAACAGCAGTTTCAAGAATTCCAAATCTCTGAGGAAGAAGGTATTCACAAGGGGTATGACAGGTTTCATAAGATTTTGAGTCAATTGAATCAGCTGAAGGCCAGGCCAGACAATGAGGATTGCAATGCAAAGTTCTTGCGATCTTTACCTCCATCTTGGCTGCATGTGAGCATTGCACTCAAAGCTAAAGGTGGATTGGATATGCTTTCTTTTGATGATCTCTACAACAAGCTCAAAACTCTTGAGCCTGATGTTAGAAGTCCCATTCGTTCATCCACTCCCAGTTACTCAGCCTTTGTTAGCACCACCTCCAATAAGATGAATCAAGCTTCAAGCCCAAGCTCCTCAGCATCATCTTCCTACAACAACACCAGACCAAATTCACAACCAAAGTCTAGTGGTGTATTGGAAGATGTTATTCAATCTTTTGTTGCTGATTATGATCATCAGCAGGAACTTGCTTTTGAGGATTTTGATCAAGTGGATCCTCTGGATATGGAAGAGATGAACTTAAAGTGGCAGGTGGCCATGCTCTCAATGAACATCAAAAGGTTTGAAGACAAGTCAGGAAGAAAGTTTGGTTTCAAGGGAAGAGACTCTGCTAGATTTGACAGGAGGAAGGTCAAATGCTATACATGTGGCCAGATGGGTCACTTCTCAAGAGAATGCAAGGATAGGAAGGCTGGTGATGAGGTTAGGTATACTACCTATCAGCAGAAACAAGTGGAAACTGGGAAAGCTGGAGCTTTGGTCACTCTGGATGATCATGTCAACTGGAAGGTGCATGAACCTGATAATGATGAAGCTTCTGGGCAGAGTGGATTGCTGGCATGCTGTACTACAGAGGATCAACATGATCAAGTTGCCTTAATGGGCATCTCTCAGGTACATAATTGTGTTTTTGGTTGTAGTGAAAGATATAATGAACTTAAGGAGGCATATGATGAATTGAAACCTAAATATAATAAATGTTATGTAGAAGTTGAGTCTTTGAAACAGGCTTTAAAAACTCTAGAAAAACAAAAGGTTTGGTTTCAAAAGAATCAGCTTGCTTATGATGAAAAGATAAGGGTGTTAGAAAGTGATTTGAAATGTACTAGAATTGATTTAAAACGAACTGAGAAAGAAAAAGCTGATGTAGAATCTGAAAACCAAGTACTGAAAGAGAAATTAGAGAAGGAAATAGCTAATCATAATGTTTGGCTAATGTCAGGTGATAAGTTATCTAACTGTATCTATAATAGTCAACCTGTAAACTCTAGTATAGGTTTAGGCTTTAAAAAATATGTTGGTTTAGAGGCTAGGGATTATAAGGGTAAATCTACACCAGCAGGCTTATCAAATTTTGTTAAAGAAGGAAACTTACATGCTGTACCTGGACCTATAAGAGGAGAACACATGCCCTCAAACACCACCACCACAGACTTTGATGGATCACACCATCTTTATGGCCAAAAGTCAATTGACTTGCCAGACCCTGATTCTAATTCTACTGACTATGTCTCTTGTTCTTCTAGTGACATGTCCTCAGACCAAGGGTCTACTACCAGTTGTGATTCAAGTGAAAAGTCAGACCTTCCAAGACCTCACCCAAGACCTCACCAAAGCCTACACCCAAGACTCCCTACAAGTCTATTAGAGTTGCTGCTGAGGAATCAAAGTCCAAGACAGTTTCTTCTGAAGACTTGTCTTTTAATTCTTTGCAAAACATTGTTTCTAATTCTGTCAAAAACAATCCTGTTAATGTTAGTGGTTTGAATAATTTTGCATGTAATGGAACATCTTTCACTTTTAATAAATCTTCTAAAAAGAAGAAATGTTTTGTTTGTGGAAGTAAATTTCATTTGATTAAGGATTGTACTTTTCATGAGCAAAGAATGGGTGTATGTGCTGATCAAAATAAATCTAGACCAATGTGGAAAAATGTTAATGAAATACCACCATATTTTCCACAAGCAACTCAAAAGACCAGCAATTCTGCTGATAGACATTCTCCACCTTCTTGGAGAAGATGTGTTGCTAGACCATATGTGAGACCAACTAGTTCATATTTTCAGAATGGTTATTGGCCTGGATTTATTGACCCAATGTATGTGGGTAAGGGAAATTGGGATACTGCTGTTAAGCCCTCAGCAGGTTGTTTTTGGACTAAAAAGGGACCTAATATTCATAGCAGGTCCAAGAACAATGGTGGATCTTATACATCTACATGGCCTATCTCTTATGATCCACAAGGCAGGCTCAAGTTAGCAATGACTTGAGTCTCCAATGTGTACTTATATTTTGTATATTTTTTTTGTTGTTGTTGTAGGATCATCCTCTGAAGAGTAAAGAAGTAGGCATAGTAGATAGTGGTTATTCCAGAAGTATGTCAGGAAACATTGAGATGATGCATGATTTTGTACCCATTGAAGGAGGAGGCAATGTGACTTTTGGTGGAGGAGATGGTAGAATCACTGGGAAAGGAACCATCAGAACACCTAATTTAGACTTTGAGAATGTGTATTATGTGAAGGAACTGCAAAATTTCAATTTGTTCTCAGTATCACAAATTTGTGACACCAAGAACAAAGTATTCTTCTCTGAGGATGAATGTCTTGTGCCCTCTAAAGACTTCAAACTTCCAGAAGATACAACAATTCTGCTGAGAGTTTCCAGAAGTTACAATTTGTACACATTCAATTTGATTGATGTTCAACCTGAAGGTGACCTAACATGTTTGGTAGCTAAAGCATCCCTGGATGAGTCTACAAAATGGCATAGAAGGATGGCTCATGTGAATTTCAAGACCATTAACAAGCTTTCTAAACTTGGTCTAGTTCATGGACTTCCCTCCAAAGTCTTCACCAATGAGCACAATTGTGTTGCCTGCAACAAAGGAAAGCAACATAGAGCCTCATACAAAGCCATTACTGCTGTGAGAACTATCTCAGAACCTCTTCAGTTGCTGCATATGGATCTCTTTGGTCCAACTCAAATCAGAAGTATTGATCACAAGTACTTCTGCCTGGTAATCACTGATGACTATAGCAGGTTTTGTTGGGTATTCTTTTTGAAAACTAAAGATGAAACATCTCCAATTTTAAAAGAATTCATTACCCTTGTTGAAAACCAGCTAAACAAAAAGGTTAAAGGTATTAGGTGTGATAATGGGACAGAGTCAGTCTAAGGGGTCAAAAAGGGACTATAGCAATCCAAGAACCCCACAGCAAAATGGGGTTGCTGAAAGAAAGAATAGGACCTTAATAGAGGCAGCAAGATCCATGCTTGCAGACTCTAAATTACCCACTATGTTCTGGACTGAAGCAGTAAGCACTGCTTGTTATGTTTTGAACAGGGTATCCATCACTAGACCTCATTTAAAGACACCTTATGAACTTCTCACTGGGAAAGTTCCTGATATTCATTATCTCAAACCTTTTGGATGTCAAGTGACCATTTTGAAAACTAGTGATCCACTGGGGAAGTTTGATGAAAAAGCTGATGAGGGGTATATTGTAGGTTATTCAGCACATAGTAAGGCTTATAGGGTATATAATTTAAATGCTAAAAAGATTGAGGAGACCCTTAACCTGAGATACCTAGAAGACAAGCCTAATGTTCAGGGTCAAGGTCATGCTTGGTATTTTGACCTAGATTACTTAACTGATTACTTGGGCTATACTAGATATGTTGCTAACCAATCTGCAGGTTCTCAAGCGTCTCCCACAAACAGTGTTGGTACCATGAATGTTGACTCAGATATTGAGTCTGAGCATGATGAACAACCAATTGTTGTACCTTCTTTTTCTCCTAACCATTTTGCAGGTGATTGCTCTAAAGATACTTCTGATGAGATTGAAGATGAGTCACACTATGCAGAGGACCTTGCTAGACTCAAGAAGCAGGAGCATGCAGCCAATCAAGAAGCTGAAAGAGTTGGTGTGGAGTTAGCACAACCAGTCAGTGGAAACCAGGATTCTGCTGATAAGACTTCTGTTTCCCTGACATCACCAATTCTGCTGACAGTTCTCCTGAAGGTTCTCCCATTTCTCCTAGTGTGTCCACAGACTTTGAAGAGCCATATACACGTTTTCCAAGTCCTTCTGATCTTGGAAATCACCAACCCAAAGCTGGTATCTTCAACTCAGCCTCCTATGATAGTGATTTTGGACCCAATGTGAACAATCTTGACACCACAATTGATGTCAACCCCAATGCTACCAAAAGGATCAATATTGCTCATCCTCAATCCAATATACTTGGTGATCCTCAAGCACCTGTTAGAACTAGAAGTACTATGAAAAGTTCTAAGTATGGTCAAGTTGCTTTTCTTTCCTATGTGTCAAATCAGCAAAGGGAGAATCATACAGACTTTAAGCATTGTTTGTTTGCTTGTTTTCTTTCTCAAGTGGAGCCAACAAGTGTTGCTCAAGCTCTTGAAGACTCAAATTGGCTTGAAGCAATGCAAGATGAGATGCAACAATTCAAGAATCAGCAGGTTTGGATCTTGGTACCACTCCCTGAAGGGAAGATAGCCATTGGGATAAAATGGATTTTGAAAAATAAAAGAGATGCAAGGGGTATTGTGGTAAAAAACAAAGCAAGATTGGTGGCACAGGGATTCAGACAAGAGGAAGGAGTTGTTTATAATGAAGTCTTTGCTCCAGTAGCCAGATTTGAGGC